>CM042396.1:16673061-16675561 GCA_023634145.1 Thymallus thymallus | reverse complement strand
AATGGGCAAAAATCCCAGTGGCTAGATGTGCCAAGCTTATAGAGACATACCCCAAGAGACTTGCAGCTCTAATTGCTGGAGGGGGGCATAAATAGTTATGCACGCTCAAGTTTTCTGTATTTTTCGTCTTATTTCTTGTTTGTTTCACAATAAAAAATATTTTGCATCTTCAAAGTGGTAGGCATGTTGTGTAAATCAAATGATACAACCCCCCCAAAAAAATACAATTTCATTCTAGGTTGTAAGGCAACAAAATAGGAAAAATGCTGAGGGGGGTGAATACATTCGCAAGCCACTGTATTATATTAACCTAGCCATATCTGTATTTCTATAGCCTGGTGCAGCGACAGTAGGTTATATACACAAACAGATGTGGGACCAGGCTAGTGTCTCCTGTCCAGCATGTCAAACCAGTCCAGAGACAATAGACAGCTACAGAACCACAGAGGGATTGGCCCATCTATTGTTCTGGTGGTCAATTGATCAATGGTAGCTAATAGTGTTTGCCAGAGGGTGGAAGAGCAGGGAGAGGTGGGAGAGCAGTTGGCACAGCTGAAGAAATACACCAATTAAAGCAGAGCGGCCTCCCATTCATCACTTTCAGAAGGGCCGGCTGTGTACACATACACAAAGGCTGCGTTCACACAGTTAGAACAATTCAGATCTTTTGCCAAATATTTGCATATCTGAAACCTATCTGATATTTTCTCTAAAGTCTAAACAGCAAAAAAAACACATGGAATCTGATCTTTTGACATTAGATTTATACCACCTGGTCCTCCATATGCATCCTTTGTCTGGGCGCTCAGATTTTTTAACCTGCCATTACTATGACAACTACCATCTGTGTGCTTCTTCTGAGGCTACATCAGTGTTAATGCGCAAATCATATTATTGTTCTCATGTAAAACTGAGTGTGGACAGTCAGAAAAAGAAGATTGGATATAGAAAAGAAATCTGATTTGGGTTCTTAGGGTGACTGTGTAAACACAGCCTTATACACATGCGTGTGCATGCACGCACACACAAGCTCTGGTTGTTGCTGAAGTGTTCGCCTCTCCTTCTAAGACTAGCCTGGATATGTGTTGGGTATTAAATGGTGTGGTACAGTTCATTATAATAGTCTCTAGCTACCTAAAAGTAATACAATGCATCACAAGTGTTCCATTCACTGCTGATTGGGCGACTAGGGGATTGAGCTCCCAGAGAATTTGAAAACAAAGGCATTTGGTAAAAACAAAAACAGTCAAGTGAAGGAGAGAGAAATACTGAAACCACACTAATGTGGCTTCCCTCTGAAGCCTTCACAAACACACCACCATTGATCTGAGAAGTGACTACATCTGTAAATCTACCACCAGTTCTGAAGCATTTCTGCATACTCATAAATCCCTCATAGCCTTAGTAGCATAGCACAGCTGTGACCAGCTCCAGGCTCTGTTGTGGGCGCAGACCTCTCCCAGCTGTGTGTGTGTGTGTGTGTGTGTGTGTGTGTGTGTGTGTGTGTGTGTGTGTGTGTGTGTGTGTGTGTGTGTGTGTGTGTGTGTGTGTGTGTGTGTGTGTGCATATGCACATATGTGCGTGTGTGGAAGCATGTGCGTGTATGTGTGTGATGGTCCCTTTGTCTGTCTCTATGTCTGTCTGTCTGTCCATGTGGCTTGTAAGAAGTTCTGTTCTGTTGTAGCTGTGGTTGTTTAGAGGGGATGAGGTTAGGCAGTTATTAATTAGACATTCAGTTTTTCCCTCTCTGTCCTCCAAACTCTTCACACACACACACACACACACACACACACACACACACACACACACACACACACACACACACACACACACACACACACACACACACACACACACACACACACACACACACACACACACACACACACACACACACACACACACAAACACACACACACACACACACACACACACACAAACACACACACATTTGTTTTACTATCCTAGTGGAGATCAAACATTTGATTCCCATTCAAAATCCTATTTTCCCTAACCCCTAACCCTAACCTTTAACCCTAACCTTAACTATAAACTCCTAATCCTAACCCTAACCCCAACCCTTAACCCTAATTGTAACCCTAAATCTAAAATATAATTTTTGGCTTAATGTCCCCACTCTGAATTTTCCTTCCTGTTTTACTATCCTTGTGAGGACCATCTAATTCATGCATCATGGTATCCAGTATTGAGTTAAGCCGTGAGGACACAGGGCCAAAGACAATACAATAAGTTCACCTGGAAGCAGCAGGCATCTCAAGACATCAGGGACCAGGTCCCCTTTCCTCTCATTGAAAGCCCACTGTGATCTCTCTAGTTAAAGGCCCACTTGGGGATATCTTTCAGTCAGTAAGAAGAATACTCTTAGGGCTGGTTTTCTGAACACAGATTAAGTCTAGTCCTAGACAAAAAATCATGCTCAATGGAGATTATCCAGGAGCCTCAGGTCTATTAATCTCCTTCTCTTGATTTGTGATGGCAC